>OZ020515.1:25371611-25409791 GCA_963971425.1 Bryoerythrophyllum caledonicum
CTGATCTTCTATTGTACGCCCTGTTCACCTCTCCAGCTGCATGCCTGAGTCTTCTGGTTTTGGGGGTGCGCTTCTGGAGCAGTACGTCACTGGAGTACCAGAATGGTAACCAGCTCGCAGGGACCTCGCCGGGACTTTTCTCGGGAATACGCTGCAGGACCTGGCCGGCAGTGCTAGGGTGCCAGACTGGTGATCGAAGGGTCGGGGCTGATACCCTGCGGGGCTGGACTGCTGGTGCACTTAAGTGGTACCTTGCGGCTGGACTGCTAGTGTGCTTGACTGGCGACACCTGTCTACGAGTTTCTGTAGACGTCGGCTTGCTGCCTCCGACCGTCCGCTCACTGCAGTTGGACCGTTGATAGCTGGTTCGACTGCCGGTGCTCTTGGTGAGTGACGTCAGTCCACGAGTGACTGTGGATGTCGGCTGACTGCGTCTGGTTGTCCACTTACTGTAATCAGCAAGTTGTTGGCGGAAGTTAGATTCGGTGATGAGCACGATTCGACGTCGAACAGGGATTGTCGGCGAGCTGTAGGTGACGTCGTGGTAGATTCGGCGTTCAGCTGGGCTTGCGAGCAGGGCTTCCGGCAGGATCTCGAACCAGTTGCGTTGTGTGTAATCGGGCAGAGCTTCGGGTAGGGCTTCAATGAGAACGAGTTCGGGCAGGGAGCGTTCGCATGCTCTGACTTTCTGCGCGCGCAGGTTGCCGTCTGCAGAACTCGTGTGCACAGGTTGCTGCCTCCAGATCTTGCATGCGTAGGTTGTTGTCTCCAGTTCTTGCGTGTAGATTCTGATACGAACTTTCTGCAAGGAGCATGCCAGTAACAAGTTAGTGTGGAACTGTTTACAAGCAAACCAAATAGAAAACGATAAGTTTGTGAAGAAGGGGAGGGACTGCTCTTCACTGTTGAGATGTGTCGAGGTTGGACGTGGAAGTGGCGATACACTCCTTCGTTGGTGCTGCACGTCCTCTCGCAGGTCTATAACTTCTACAAGTACTGAGCAGATGATATGCTGGTACCACAGCGCATAAGGTGGGTGTCTGCACAGAAGGGCAATGTAAGAGGGTTTTAGAATGGAGTGAGGGCGCAATATATACCTGGTATTGAGTTGATGTTCGATGGATGTAGTTGTCGTTGATGAATGTCTTTGATTTAGGGCTTTTGGGCGTTTAGGGTTGGCTTCTTCATGGCGCCGTTGCGATGCAGCTTGTCGATTGTGTTGCAGTAGCCGTTGGCAGCATGCTCTTGTGTTTCTTGTTCTACTCCAGTCTGTCGAGGTCTGAAGTCGGAAGGTTGCTGCTGCTACTCCTGTCGCCGTTGTTGTGGCAACTTCTCTTCTTATCGTTGCTGCTACTGCTGAATCCACCTCTACTGCTACTGCACATGTTGTTGTTCTTGTTGCTGCTACGTCTTCTCTACTGACTTCTCCTAGGATCCCTTGATTAGTGTTGGTGGGGAGGGTCATGAGGCTGCAGCTCCAAGTGCTCACATCTCCTGTCCCGGTGGTACCATACACTCCGCGCTCCTGAGCTGTTGTCCATGACTCGCCTTTCTCTCCATTTTTTCCCTCCGCCGCTATTCTGGGAGCTCCAGATCTCCGTTGTTGTAGCCTGAGTTGGTCGTTCGGACTCTTCAACTTGTAGCGCCTGGAGTTGACGTCTCTGCTACTGTTGGGCTCGAGACGGTAGTTCTTCAGTCTGATCATGTCTTGTCTTTTCTTGGACGTCCAGTGTTGTGAGCTGGAGCAGCTGCTGTAGATGATCTCGAAAAACTCGCTCTTTGGTCTTGTCGTGCATATCCCATAGTGTGTGTTTCTTTGTTTCGTCACTGTTCTTACACGAATCTTGCTGACGATGTTGTCGGTGTGGTTGATGTTGTTGGTAGCGTTACTGAACATTGCGAAACTTGTTTCGACAGTACCCTGAATACTAATTTTTCTAGTGCCGGTAATCCTACCATCTAATCCATGGAAGCATCTGTGAAACAATGCGAAGTAACAAGAGAGTAAGGATAACTTACCTGGTTTTGTGTCGCACTCGCCTCTGTCTCTTGGGTACTTGTGTTGTGTGTTGTGCATGCTGTTGTGGTCGACTCCGGCATGGGGGACTTGGGTGTATAGAGGTTTGAGCATTGCCTGGTAACTGAGATCTAGATCTGGTGTTTACAGTCTGAGAATGGGTGTTTGCCAAACCAGATCTAGGACTGTTCCAACACCAAGCTCGCTTCAGATTCTCGCCAGCCCTTGTCCCAAGTTTGATGCACCACCTATTCTACTGCAAAATCAACCAGATCTAGAGCTTTGATCCCTTCCAACATTCTGTGCAATGCTAAAATCCACAAGCAACAAAGAGAGTGCACAAAGCGGGATCTACAATGAGGCCCAGCAGCTCTCAAAGTCCTTGTTTCCCTCGTTTGCGCCTAACACCCAAGTCCCTCCTCACCAGAAAACGCGGAGCTACTCCTCTCTCATTTCCCCTCTACAATACGCAATTGGAGCAATCAAGGGTGACATTGAAAATGTCAATATCCGCAAATGAAAGTTAGCCTTTTAACAACGCGAAATCTACTGAGAGGTGCAACAAAAGCCCATTAAAGGCTCAATCACTTCCCGAGGACTCTATGATGGTTTTTAAACCTTTGAGGACAAGGTGGCTTATGGATGTTGGAGAATCTACGAGTGTAATAGATGATACTCTACATAATCTATTATTCACGTAGATTCAACCATATTTCACCGCCTCCTTGTCCTTAAAAAGGTTAAAAGACATTAAAAAAATGAATGTATCCTAGACATAAGAATTAATTAATGGTGAAAACATCCACGGTTGGTAAAACTAACATTTCAACGAGTTCCTCCACAACGTATGGATACCCTACACGTTGGTTGGGTTCGTACGTAATTAATTCAAAATGGAGGGTGTCGAAAATATAAAATATTTGTCTAAGGTGATATCCATGTAATGCCAATGTCATACCCTTGTAATATATAGGCAATACTCATGTAATACCTAGGTGATACTCATTGAGTCCAAACCACTATGTTAATTTAATTTAATTTTGGTTAGTGCCCGAACCAGACCGATGGGGACGGTACTTGGAAAGAGAATACACGTTCCGTACGCATCGCAATGGTAAAATACGCCTACCGTAGAGTAGAATGAGACAGCGGATGGAATAATAATGATGGTGACATAACGGGCGAGTCGGAGTCCACGGGCACGGCCCCGCGGGTTTCCGAAATAGCAGTCGCCCCGCCCCGCCCGCCCCGCCCGAGGCGCAGGCGGGTATCAACCCCCGCTACCGGCATCGCGGTGGGGTTCGGTGCGAGTTGCAGGGGTTTCGGGGCGCAAGGTCATAAACTTAGCGCGGAAGGCATGTTTAGGGTTGTGTGCAGGCTCTCTCACTAGGCGGGAGCGACCAAAACACGAGAGAGAAAGCGAAGAGAGAAGAGACCGAGTATCTACACATGAAGGACGAGAGACGACGCACGAGAGCAGGTGCAGAGACGAACTCTCGCCCATCTTCTTCTTCTTGTTCGTCATCGCCATCGCCCTCGTTGTTGTCCTTCCGACTTCCCGGCCCTCGTGCTTGGTCCAATGCGCTCGGATTGTGTCGTGGTTTTGTCGAGGACGGCCGCGGTGAGGTTTATGTGTGTGATGTGATGGTATGTGTTGCGGCGACGGGGACGGCAGCTTCGTAGGTTTAGGCTAGGCGGGAATTCGGGCGCGCGGAGGAGGTGTTGCGATGCGGGCGGATGGAGGGAGGTGCTAGGGTTTCGCGAGTGGCCGTACTCGTTGATTGTACGTGCGGGGAGGAGGATCAGGGGTTTTGGTGGTAGGGTGTGTGTGTGTGGTTTCGGCCGGGGTTTGGTGATGATGATGATGATGATGCGTGAATTGGAGTTAGTGATGGTGGTGTGGTGCTGCAGAGGGGTGATACTACTGAAGCTGGTGATTCTCGCGTGTGTTTGACACAAGTGCATGGAGGCAGGGGTAATGTTGACTGGCCTGTTTTTTACGTTGGAGAGCCTAACCTCACGGCATGCGTGGAGGTAATTGACAGCTCTGTCTTGTTTTTTTCTTTTTTGGTTTCGGTTTTTCTTGTAGCGAATTGCCTGAGGATTGGTTAGAACATGGTTGTTTGTCTCGGTGGTGTCGGGGAGACAATCGGTGTGATTATTAGAGTGACAGTCATTGTAGCCATTCCTCTTCTGTCTGCAGTTTGCAGGATTCTAAAACTTTCTTGCGTCTGGGCGTGTTTGTCGCTCTCTTTCTCTTGTTCTTCCGGAAGTTTTTTTTCTTTGGACTCAGATTCTCCTTGTAAAGCATACCTGTGTTTCAATCAAGGTTTAATAGAAATGCACTTGGCACACAGTGTTGTGAGGTTCGGTTGTGGAGTGTATTGGGATCCTTGTGTTGCACCACGTGGTTGTCGACTGTGGACTGAATGAGGATCAGCTGAATCAGTGAGAGACACGATTTTTTTTGTGTGTGAGAGTGAGAGAGAGAGTGAGAGTGAGAGAGAGAGTGAGAGTGAGAGAGAGAGAGAGAGTGAGAGAGAGAGAGTGAGAGAGTGAGTGAGAGAGAGAGAGAGAGAGAGAGAGAGAGAGAGAGAGAGAGAGAGAGAGAGAGAGAGAGTATACAAAACAGTAAATATATGAAATAAGATAATATCTATAATTATATACTTTAACAATAAAGAATATTAGTGTGTTCTTATTCTTATTTCCTGCCCGTTCTGTGTTACTAGATTCGACAGACCTGATTGATGTGTATCGTACAAAGTGGCAAGCAGGCTCTGAAGTTCTATCGAATGTTGGTGAGTTGATGTGGGACTGCGGAAAGGCAGCAGCAGCTGACCATTTTAACTGCATGGATAGAAGCCGAGGTTTTGGTGGCCACCAGTTTGAAGGACAGCCTCAAATCTTTCCGCGGGCTGATTGGGTCCGCAATTGTTTCAATTGTGGGCAGCCGGGGCATTTAGCTAGGGAATGCCCTCAGAATCTTGCCCGTAGGGGCATTGGTGTGCAGTTTGGGTTTTTAGGAAGGGGTGGGATTCCTCCGCGGGGTTGGCCATTTCCCGGAATCAGGCCTTTAACCTTAAACCCTAGAGAAGCTGCATTCTTATTGAACAACAGAGACGATGGGCAACAGCTATGGCAGCAACAGGTTGTAGGTGATTTTCCAGATTCTCGTGTGCCTGGCATCGTCGGTCGGGACTCTGGGAATCGAAACAATGGCTTCATGCACAGTAGAGTTGGTGACAGGCCCAGGGATCGACATACAGGGTGGGCAGATTTTGATGCCCACGCGAATCTATCTCTACCTCCACGAGTCTCCGAGGAGAGCCACCGAAAGACTATTCCATCAAGGCGCCCTGCTGTCAAACGGAATGGTTCACTGAGGGGCAGCCCACTCAAGAAGGAGGCGGAGGACAATGATGGTAGCTTTCGGGCGCCTGCTGGTGAAGAGAGTGGTAGAGGTTCTTTTACGGAAGAAAAACCTCCATCCTGGCGTGCAGAAAGAGATGGATTGTTTGAAAGTAAACCTCAGACAGATAGAGAGTTTGGCCCCGAATCCGCTTCGGACTGTTCACATTCGCAGGTCCGTTATTTGGCAGATAGTGATGACCTGAGGAGGGCTTCGCCTGGAGACAATGCAGAAGCTAGAAGCCAAGGAAAGGATTCTAGTACTTACGGGCTGAATGGAAGGCCACCGCAAGCGTTGAAGGATGAGAGGGTAGATTTAGATTTGGAGAATGGGGAGTTTGTATATGAGGGTAGTTCAGAATGGGTTGCTTCAAGCAATTACCTGGAAGGAAGGGACACACTCATTTCTAAATCAGTTTATGACGGTCAGGAATTAGTCTCTCAGCAAACTCCGCCGGAGCCAGCAATCCTTAATGGTCGGGAAAGTAAGGAAAGGAAAGCCTCAACGAAGATTGTGCCCAGTTTGAACCCCGAAGATGTTGGGGTAAAAACTGCAGTAGTTGGCGAAGGAGACCCGTGGTCATGGTCACAGAACTCATCGGATTTTATCGCAAAAGATACTCGATCGGAAAGGAAAGGTGATGGAAAAGGTAGAGAGGGCGCTGAGTTGTTATCAGCTAGAAATGAAGGTCGGAATGGAGGTACATGCCAAGGTGCTTCGCAGGATAACAGGAGTCCTGCAGGTCCTGTGTATGGTAATGAGGTTCGTAATGTGGATGGTGAGGCTAAGGACTTGAGTGGGGATCCTTCGGGCTCTGGTGACACTTTCAAGCGGCATACCGACCACACTGCGTCGGAAGGAGATTTTATGTCTGGTGATACGAATTTGAATATGCAGTGTCATTCTGTCCGCTTAACTCCGCCTGCTTTCAAACCTGGAGAATCTCAGCGTCCATTTCATGCAGCGTTCATTTCTTCTGTGCCTGTTCCTGGTCACAATTTGAACGGAGGGTGGAAAGGACGTTACGCAAATGAATGGAAGAATAGTCAAAAGGCAAACGAGCGTGGAGAAACTGTAAGGTTCAACTCAGGTGAATTTGCGGAGTCTCAATGTAATGATAAGACGAATTCTTTGCCAAGGCGTTCAGGAACTTCCAAATTGAGCTGTGCAGCAGAAGGTAGCGTGAAGTTGTTGAATGGAAACGAAACGGTCAACAATGATTTTGTTGATAAAGGAGATGTGCCTATTATTGGGAGTGGGACTGGAGGTGAAGAAAAAATCACCGAAGCGCTTGATTGTGAGGAAGGGTACAATATCGACGCAAGAGTGGAGAAGCTGATGCTGAACTTTCCTCTAGTCCAAGGAAGAGAACAAGAAAGTGTGGCAGGTACGTATTTACGATAGCATTGGACGAGTTTCTTTTTTTGTTTGAAAGGCCTTTTATTTTTTGTGATGGTGTACTGTTTTTATTACGGCTTTTCAGATTAGTTCAGGGGTCGATTTTTTTTGGTTGAGCTGTGTATCTTTCTGGTAGTCGGGTTTCATTTGTGTGGTAACAGTGTGTAGAAAGACCTGCGGTTTTACTTTCTTTAGTACACGAGATTTTCTCCCTTTGCCTTGGAAGGCAACTTCGATTGCTATTTCAGCTCTTGGTAGGCAGCGAGATGTGTGTTTGTTCCTTTACCCTGTCTTCTCACGTTTAAATACGTGGCCGACAGTTATTTTGAGTACGATAAATCAGGAGTCTTCTGTTGATGCAGATGCCCTGATGGCTGCATCACAGCGAATTACTGAAGATGACTTCGAGGGCGGGAATGAAGGTGGGTAGGGTTGAAGTTTATTAATGTTCAGAGTGTAGATTTGAAATATCTGAGTACGAGATGTTGTGGCTAAATAATCTTATCCATCTAGCAAGTTTATACTGAAGTTGTAGTTTATTTATTTCTCGAGGAAAACTCGGTGATTAGAGTTTTTGTTTTCTGGTCGCTTCATCACTTTCATTGCAACTGCAAGGGCAAAGTTGTGTCTTTGGTTTTCTCAAATTTTTTCATTTAAGTAGGTGCTTAGTACCTCGAAATAATGGCAGCTTACAAAGAGTAGCTCAAAAAGTGTAGCTTAGACCAGACTGGTGTCTGTATGGAAGAAAATAATGGATGGTACTTTAATTGTTTTGGCAGGAATTCCGACTGTTTCTCGCGTTCTTTCGGAGTCGCTGGATATGGCTGCTAGGATTGATACACCTGCAGGGGGCGAAGGTGCTGAGACACCTGCGCAATCTGATGTTAAATCTCCTGGAAGAGCTAAGCTGCCCTTACCAGTCAGCAACACGAACTGCTGGAAGTATCCTACTGCAGGTGGGGATTGGAGACTCACTCAGACAGAGAAGGCCGAAACCACAGGAGTATCTGGATGCAAAGTTATGAGTTGGACAAAGGAAGTCATGAACATGGGTGTCAGCCTCTGTGAAGTTGACAATGACGAAGTTTCAGATCCCCGGAGGCTTATGCAGAAAGTTGTGGTTTCGCAGCACAGAAAATTGGAGGTCCCAGGTTGGGCTTGTGCAGTTGTATTCAAGTTGGAAAATTCGCTTGATGTGCAGCCTCATCCCGCTGAGTCATTATCTGGGAAAGCTGGGCCTTTATCTCATCTAGGTGGCCATACTGAAGTTCATTCTACGAAAGCCTCTGCATCCACTCCCAAATCCTTAAAAACATTGTGTGTCGGAGTTGGTGTTCAGAATGAAATTTCTGGAATTCGAGGGAGAGATTCTTCGAAAAAGTTGGGCCATATGCGTGTCATTAGAAAGAAACCCGAGACAACAAATATCTTACATAGGACTGCTTCAGCAGTGAATCAGACTACTGCCAGTGTTCCAGCCCAAGTTGTCGCAGGGGTTCCACTTGATATTGACTCGCGTGTTGGAGCTCTAACTGATCTCGGCTCTAGACACAATGGTCGTAACTCTGTAGAGTTGGCATATTCCTTTCCTCAACCTGACCAGCAGTCTGCTGGTGATACTCATGATCTATCCTTCTTTTACGGCAAAGGACCCGCTGTTTTGTCTCAACGCAGCAAGGATCCTGCTCCTGCGGTATTAAGAAAGCATGAGTTGCAGCTGGAAAATGGAGTTTGGCACTTCTTGGATGCTGCAGGTCATGAGCGTGGACCATTTCTAGTCTCTGCTTTGCAAAGATTTGTTTCAGAGGGAATGCTGCCTGCTGCAGCCAGTGTGTTCAGAAAGAGCGACAATATATGGGTACCGGTCTCTCATCTCTTACAGTATTACAATGCACATGCTCCAGCTCCTGCACCAGCGCTGTTCGGTCATCGTTTCGAGGAGAGTGGCTACCCCTATACATCTGCTATTCCTACTGAAGGTTTTAACCGTGGAGGTCCTGCAAATCTCGCTTTGAAGGAGTTACAGTCGGATTTTCCTGTGCAAAGTGTTAGTTCCTCGACATTTCATTGTGAACACCCACAATTTCTTGGGTACACCAATGGGAAATTACACGAACTTGTCATGAAATCTTTCAGAAGCAGTTTTGCAGGATTCTTCAATGATGCCTTGGATATCTGGTCGAATTCAAAACGCTCGGCTGCTATGCCGGAAGTTGCGTCTCTCGATGTAGTTTCGGGAGAAGAAACTGCTTTGTCAACAAGCTTGCAAGCAAACATTGGTGCTGATGTTCCTGTGAAGCGGGGCTTTGGGTTAAAAAAGATCGGTGGAAAGACCCGGAATGATAATAGACGGGATGCGGAGTCCTTAAGGTCACAGATGGAGAGCTTTGCAGACAAGGAGATTCAGGATGTGCCCAGCCCGGCCTCGCAATCTCCTAATGGTAGGATCAATCTTGACCAGATGGTGTTGCAACAGTTTCCCGCTCAATGTGTTATTGGACGTCTAGTTCTTAATTTTTCTTCTTCTTGCAAGGCCAAGTCTTCCAGAATGAGGGAAGTGAGGTTGTTGACTGTGTTTCTCTGGGGCGGTCTGTTGATGTATTTGTTCTGAAGTTTAATTTTGTAAGAGTATTGCGAGGCATGCTATAAGAGTATTGCGACAGTGGTTTGTATTAGTTGGGTTCTCCCTGCGGTGTCTAATGTTAAACTTACCTGATTTCTAACAGTCGCTCTTGTCTCGCCACAGAAACAACCTCGTCAAATTTGGATGGCAGCCTATTGATGGCTGAACAGAACTTCTGGAGTGAAGGTGGACGTTCTGCCGATGACGTGCAGCTTTGCAGGGGCAGTTTACCTCACATATCTGCTGTTGAGGTGGACGGAAGCAACAGTAGCACAGCATCACAAGTTGCTGTTCATGCTACCATGGCAACCTCTACAGGAACAATGGCAAAGGAGGTTCCTTCTGACCAGGAAATCTCTGAAACGGGTGTTGTACACGAACAGCACTCACGCTTGGATGCGGGAGGAAGTTCATCGCAGACAGGATGGGCATCGTTGACATCTAGAATACTGTCAAAGGTTCTGCGCCTGCTCCGGGAAGACCCTAAATCTTTGGCTGCAGCTATGGCCACCTGTCAGTCGTGGAAGGAGTGTGCTCAGAACATCAAATTATCTACCAAACATGTTGACCTGTCTGGGTTAGGTTCGCAATGTGATGATGCGATTCTTGGTGGTCTGTTGGTACGTTTCTTATCAGAGGCTTTGGAATTGTGGAGTTCATTTCTTTACATGTTTCTAGTATTGTAGAAATATGTTGCGAATATTAGTATGGAAACCTTTCTGAACAGGTTATCTGTGCTTGACGGCTAATGACAGTGCTATGTTTTGGTGACAGGGTTATGGTGGAGGAAAGTTGAGACGTATCATATTGGACCATTGTATGAACGTGAGCTCCAAAGGTCTCGGGCGATTGTTGAAATCATACCCTGCAATTCGTGAAGTTGCAATTAGTGGCTGTGTCCAGCTTAGAGAGTTGGTTGAATTATTTCCTCAAGTAAAATGGGTTGGAAATCCCTGGGCAGTTCCTCCGGGTCTCGATCCCCAACGGCATAGTGAGGCGAATAACAAGATCAATCAGAGGGACGTCGGTGGAAAGCGGGAACATGGAGACGATGGCCTGAGTGGATGTTCACTTGATGAAATTGGATATCGGGATAAAAGTACAGAGGAAAGTGAAAGTCCAGGAACAAATCACAGGATTGATCCGCTTGTAAAGGATGCAGATGTATTTCAAGTGGGTTATCCATCTAGGGATGCCAAGCGACTTAAAGCGAATGCTGGAAATGGGATACGTAATGGCTTTGGCATTAGCGTTAGCAAAAACGACGACCAGCAAAGTGTTGGTACTGTGGATGAGAAGGAATTGCAGCTCAAAAAACGGAGGAATGCTCATACCAGCAAGCGGAAGCTGAACCAGAAACTAATTATCAAGACGCAGACCAGCGTGCATGGATCTTCAAGAAAAACAGCAGTCTCTAGCCAGAAAGCTGATAATGTTGGAAAGGAAGTCATATGGAATTCAAAGAATACGGAGAAGGATCTTGACAAGATACTGGCGAGGGCATTGAGAGTCGTCATGGATGCTGATTCTGAACAACTCTTTTACCGTTTGGTAATTACATTTTGCGTCCTGATGAGTTCTTGTTTTCTGTTTCCGTTGGTCTGTTCGTATTTATTGCCTTTCTTGTGTTAGAAGAGAGGATAGGATCCTTGATACAAAGTGCCTAATCATACTTGTCTCAATCTTAGTCAAGTGCGAAGATGGAATTGATAATTGATGTCGTGATCTACTTGCTGTAGCCAATTTTTGCAAGATACGAGGGGTCAGACGTTAAGTTTCCGTTTCAGTTCCTTGAATTGCCGAACAATTATTAGCAAAGCACAACATTTCATTTCTGGTTAAGAACTATGATGCCAACTTGCCACCTAGTCTTTATCTGGACATTCGAAAAATCTTAGCGTTCTTGAGTTTCTATGTCCTTTATTCGAGCTGAGTAATACCTTGACTTGTAGGCAAATGAACAAGTGCCCGAAGGGAGAGGAGCTTTTGCCAAGCCAGTGCAAACAGACTTTTGTACCGTGCAGAAAAGACTGAAAACGGGTCATTACAGAGGAAAGGATGGAGTTAAATCTTTTAAAGAGGATCTCCTCCAACCTCTCCGTAGTGCCTTCAGGTATTACCCCTCTCTGGCGCTCCGAAACCCAATAGCATGTTCTAGTAGTTGTATGTTGAAGGTCTTTGTGGATTTCGGTTTTTTTGGTAAGAATCGAGTGTGGTAGCACAGATTTTCTGATTTTCTAGTCAGTATGGTTTTGTATAACGCAGTGCTTTCGTTGTTGTGCAGATTGGAACATGATTCTATGATGTATAAGACAGCAGGAAGACTGTTCAAGGTTGTTCACCAAGTCGGGCAACAGTTAGATAATCAACTCTTTAAACCTCAAAACAGAGAGTCTCTTGATGGCCAGAGCAAGGCTCTTGGCAGTTGTGTTACTTCGTCTCGAACTCTCTTGAAATCTAAGGGGTCAAAGGATCTGATTGTTGAGAAACACCGTAGTTCAAAACGATCTTGGGATTCAGGAACAGGAGGGGGACGCTTTGTAAAGAGAACAAAGGTATTAAGCATTATGAACAGCAGATCTGATGGTGACATGGTCAGTAGGGAGTCGGACCTTCAAGGATCGTTTGACAGAGACAAAGAGATTGAAAGAGATCGTCGAGGACGATTGAGAAGGAATCAGTGGACCGAATCAGAAGCTGAAAGTTCTGACGAAGAGGACATTGATGAAGCATTATATGACGAACCAGAGGAGGAGGATACGGAGACATCAGGGTATGATTCTGTTGTCCAGCCATGTTCTGTCAGTTCGATTAGGTTTCCTGGAGTTGTTTTGAAGTTGCATTTCTTGCGTCAGTTTACTCTAGGTGCCTTTACATCCTTTCTTGCTATCTTTAAATGAAATTTTACAATTTCTTGGTGAGTAATTTGGTTATTTGCTTTGTTCTTGTTAGCTTGTCAATTTTTTTGCTTCAAACACTGCAGAACAAATCAAAACATTTTCATTTAGCTTATTTTGTACGTTGGTTTGTCATAGATCGGATATTGCCAGTAAATCTGAATTAGCAGATGAGACCATGGAGGACTATAACGACGGTACAGAGAGTGATGATGCATACTCTGGCTTTGGTGGAGAAGGCAGCAGTCGAGATTGGTGGGGGGCTCGAATGACTAAAGCAGCGATGGTGCCTCCTTTGACCCGAAAGTATGAAGTGATTGAGGAGTACCGGATTGTTGATGACGTTGACAGAGTGGCCGCAAAGATGAAGGTATTAGAAAACTCTTTTCTTTCTCTTTCCCTTTCTTTATTTTCGTATCTTGATATAGGTGAATGATAATGAAGAATAGTCTAACATGTTTCAATATATGTGTACGACAATTGCTAGGTGTCACTGCCAGATGACTACGAAGAGAAGGTGAGGGCAGCAAACGAAAAGGGTGGCGATCGGTATGCTCATTTGGACGTTCCCGAACTGAAGGAATTCAAACCACGGAAGCGCTTGGGAGAGGAGGTTCTGGAGCAAGAGGTGTATGGGATAGATCCATTTACGTACAATTTGTTGCTCAACACTATGCCAGCAGATACAGACTTGTTTACGGACAAGCAGAAACAACTTTTCATTGAAGAGGTTTGTATTCTCCTTGTTACATGCTAGTATCTGCAGATTAATCATCATGCTTACTTTTACTGTGATCATTTTCTCAACCGCCTGATTATGTCTGTGAGTTATATTGAACTTTCATTAGACTTTTTGTGAAGATATCAGTAAGGGATTTTGCGGTCTCTTAGTAATAACTGATATTGTCTCATTGTAGTCATTTTGGGCCCAAATTGGAGATATTTTTTGCTAAATATTTTCTTCAGCTTAATTGGTATGGAAGAAAACAGCTTATATTTTCAAGAACCCCATGGTCTGTAAGTATGCAGTGAAATTCCTAAATTTTTAAGCTCTGAAATTCTCGAATTTGAAAATGTGCTTGGACTTTCAATGACGAATATTGTTTGCTTTAAATGTCGCAGAAATTATTGCGGACTTTAAATCGGGAAGTGAGTTCATTCACAGGGAGTGGCAAGGCTCCCATGGAGTATTCTCTTGAAAAAGTGATTGCACACATATGTAATGATATGCGTACGGATCAATCTCTGCAAGTATTTTGCAAAACATTACTGAAGAATATGAAAAGTCATCTTAATGACAAATACGTGGCGTATAGAAAGGTACATGTTTGAACTGCCTAGCCCCTAACAAATTTTACAGATCTTGTGGGTACTTGTGGGTTTTATTTCATTTTTAGCTGTAGCTTTTTGCAGTTCATTCTCGTCAATGATTTATTTATGCGTATTTTGTGGAAATCAGGGTCTTGGTGTCGTGTGCAACAAACCGGAAGGATTCGACGAGGGCGACTTTGTTGTAGAATTCTTCGGAGAGGTATATACGACCATATTTTATATAAAAGTTCTTGTTGTTTGCATTAGGTTTTGTCTTAAGCTGGTCGTTTACTCGGTGACTAGAGGAAATGCGGATGGTAGACCGCAGCAGGTTGCAATGTATATAACGAAACACATTACTAATGAGACTCGTTCAAATCTATTCCGTTAGGAAATATCCTCCTTGTGTTTGTTCTTCAGGTTATTATCATTCTCGAAGGAACATCCTTGATATGAAATTGGATACTGTTTGCTTTAAGTTCTATTTATTTTATTACTGTGGTGATTTTAAAGGTGTACCCGCCTTGGAGATGGTACGAAAAGCAAGATGGTATTAGATCACTACAGAAGAAGGACAAGGATCCTGCACCAGAATTTTACAACATAGTATTTGAACGGCCAAAGGTATGTGTGAATATACATATGTTATGTCGACTTCTGGCTTCATGTTCGATTTTTGGTAAACCATCTTGTCAGGTCATTAATGGTTAAACGTGATTACTGTTATTCAGGGTGATTCATTGGGTTATGACGTATTGGTAGTGGATGCAATGCATAAAGCCAATTTTGCAAGTCGACTGTGTCACTCGTGTCGACCCAATTGTGAAGCGAAGTAAGTTTCAACTAGCTTGTATCCGCTACACAAACTTTGATTTTGACGGTACATCTTCAACTTAATGCAGCAGAAGGATTGTTTCATCTGTATTTCTGGATACTGTTCTTGTTACTTTTTTGTTCTGGGTAGATTTAAGAAGCTGATACGTACTGTCTTTCTGAATAGGGTCACTGCAGTGGAGGGAAAATACATGATTGGTGTTTATTCCCTACGCAAAATTGAACTCGGAGAAGAGCTTACTTTCGATTATTGTTGTGTGACCGAGGTATGTATTCTTCATCAAATTCTTTTGAATTGAGTTTATTCATTTAGTAGTACTTTTCTGATCTAAGTATGTCGAAGAGGTCAAGTATGGAATGCATTTGCCAATGTAGAGGTTTCGCACTTTTGTAATGGAATTGTTGGATTGTGTAGAGCAAGGAAGAGCATGATTCTTCCGTCTGCCTATGTGGAAGCCAGGGTTGTAAAGGCAGTTACTTATGCTATACAGGACCTGGAGCATACGACGAGGTTAGTGCAATAATTACACGTTGTAGAATTGATTTTTTGATTCGTTCACAAAAAGCGCAGTGTTATTATGTGAAGCTAAAGCTGAATTTAGTAGGAAATTTGAACCATACAAGATGCACGGAAGTTATATTTGAACATTTGTCGTACGTACTTCTTTTCAGAAAACCTACTGTTATCAGATATGTCTCCAAGTGTCAATTACTGGCTTCTCTCTGTATTCCTGGCCTTTCTTCATCTTTTTGTCATCTCAATGGTATCCTCTTTCTACTAACACTTTTCTTTGTTTATTTCTGGTTTAGATGTATACACTTTCACTGGAAGTAAATGATTGTATTGAAGCCAATCAACTTTTATTTTACTTTGTGTTCTACAGTAATTTGCAATATTCTTTGTGATGCAGGTGCTCAAAGAGTACCATGGCATTCTTGATCGACACAATCTTTTGCTCCAAGCTTGCACAAGTGGGGCTGTGACTTTCAGAGAGCAAGACGAACTGAAGCAGGCTGGTTTGGGACCAAGCTTGCTGGATGGACTTCCAACATGGGTCATCAAATATGCTGCAGGAATTGTATGGATACCACTGGTTCTTCTTTTATTACCCAGTATTCATTTGCTGAGGTCTTTGTAGGGTGGATTAGTTGGTCATGTTGATCCATTTTAAGAATTCGGTGAAGTAGGCAAACACCCTTAAAAATACTTGTTGCCACATGCCTATTATCAATTCCATTCGTGTTTGGATAAGTTTCCTTCTCGATTTAGTTCTTTGAGTCAGTAATCTGTACGGTTTAAGTGGTATAATACACGCTATTGTGCAGGTTTCCTACCTGAATTTTGAGCGGCTACGACTTCCTGATGAACTCATGAAGGCTGACATGCAGAGGCATACTGGACTAGAAATCGACAGACAAGACATAGAAGTCCAGGTTATTAGTGATGATTGAACATGCTCTTACCATTTTTTCACTTTATTCTCAGTAATAGCAACTTCGGTTTTATGCATATCGGCTTAATGCATGTGTAATATATTAACCCTTTGATGCTTTCGATGTTCTTTGTGTGTCCTTACTAAAGGCCGTAAGTGTGTTCCTTGCAGACCGAGGGAGTCTACAATCAGCGGCTCCAGAATCTTGCTATCACCTTGGATAAGGTAATTTATCTACTTTTAATTTGGAGTCGTGAGTTTAGGTGTTTATTTGAATGGTTCAAGATCCTACCATTTGGTCTTCTTCTAACTTCGTCCTTGAGTTGAGATCACACCGTTTGATATGGTTAGATAGATATGAAGTGATAATGGTCATACAGGGATCAATAGATTTAATGGTTGGATATAGAGGTTTAATTATTCCGAAGTGAAAGAATTTATATGATGTTTATCCTATTCTAGGGGACGTGCTCTGCTTTTAGTGCATGCGCACATGCTAGACGAGCTGAATTTCGTATTCCTTGTCCTTTCAGGTCCGTCACATCCTCGCCAAGCTGTATGGCGACGATGCAAGCATGGCACCTCCGCCTTTACGAATGCTTGAGCCTCATGAGTTGGTAGATTTCATATGGAAGGGGAAGGATTCGGTCGTCGGAGAACTTCTTCAATGCATGGCTGTTCATGCTCCGGAAGGTTTGGCGGATTTGACTCGACAAATTCAAGAGCACAACCCACCCCCAGGAGGGGATATCGAAGAAAATCTTCGGAATTCTCTACTTTGGTTAGTACTCTATCCGTGCTTTTCACCCTATATCATTCTTGCTTTCAAACAAACATGTTGTATATTTGGCTTGTTTGGCTTGCATGACTAAGGCTGTTACTGAAACCAGGTTGAGAGACACACTTCGCAAAGTTCCAGCAACTTGTGTGGGTCGGCACGATGCTGCAGCTGATTTGATACATCTGTATGCATACACCAAGTACTTCTTCACAAATTACGTGAGTTACTTACCTCCCAAAGCGTCCATGGCGTCCCTTACAAATTCAAGCGTTCTTGGTACTCTGTATCGCAGAACGAGTGTGTATTGAAGCAGGACAAATATACAGCGCTGATTTTGCTAGTGATCTTCTGTTTTTCTCTTCTTGGCAGGACTACGGGTTGGTGGATTCGCAACCAATCTTGATATACGCATGTGATTTGGGTCCGAAGCATTCAGGATCCGGACCTTACATGTGGCGGAAGAGCTACAGCAAGAACTATATTTGGGGCCAGTTGATTTCATGGTTTCGACAAACTTCAGCAGACCCTGGAGCGAGTTTAGTCCAAGACCGCCGTGGATGCCTCATGCTTCCAGATATATCGTCCTGCTACGCGAGGACCATTCAGCATGACTTCCGTTGCGGATACAGCGACAAAGACCGCAAGAGAATGATCATGCACATGGTAGGCCCTTCAAACCTCTTCAAACCTCTTCTCACTGTTCCCATGATGATGAGTACCGTGCACTTTCTGGTCTAGACAATCGTTGACAATATTCTATCACTAAGAGACACCTGTTTGCACACACAGGAGGCTCATCCCCAGAAGAAGTGGACCCGGAAGTTCACTCCAGAGCTGTGGAATTTCAAGAGTGATAGAGGGCTGTTTGGCAGTCCGATGTTGGATGCAGCAGTCTCGAAAACCAAGCTGAACAAGGAGTGCCTTCATTGGCTGAAGACTCGTGAGACGGTGTTTCACGGTCCTTGGGATGAAGAGTAGTTGGAGGACATGGACCGCCGGTTGAAGAATTTCTCATTTTATCGATTTCTTTCGATCACGGCGTCCGAGTGTTTTGATGTGATTTAGCCTGTTTGGGTAATTAGTTGTGAACGCTTTGGAATTCGCTGTTCCAATCCCTGTACAGTTGATTTTTTGGAAGGGTAGTAGTGGCAAGATACTCGAAACATTGCTGTGAAGCAGCCTTGTAACATGTAAGGTTTCGATTTGGTTATTGTGTAACATTTTTAGTGAATAGTGAATTTGCCCCTTTATTGGTTCCAGTTCAGTTTTCAGGAACGTTAGAAAAGTATGTTACGAGGAGAAAAGGACATGCCTTTGATTTTCACGCCATTATTAAAATGTCTTCATCGTGTTGATCTTGATCAGGGTTCTAATGAGTCATTTGTTTCAGGATTTCACAACGACGATGTTCTCGTGATCACTTTCCCTGAGTGCTACCGTTTTCTGGATGAAATTTTCTATACAATGTACTGCCATAACATTTTTCCCAGGTTAGTCCAAATGAAACCTCTATTTGGCGTCTTGAAATTTACACCAATCTAACTTTCTTCATGTTCCCCTAAAGGATCAAGTGTCCCGTTGGGGAACAATTTCTTTCACTTTGACTAGAATTATCTTTCAATCTGTATGGTCAAAATTCCCAAAATTTTCACCACATCATCTCATACGTCGTAGAAGAGGATCCTATGGTCACATTCTCAAAAAGTTCATCTTGGTAGAGACTGCTCAAAAAATGCTTTGGTCCTTTCGGGGTTAAATTATTTATCTGCAAAGTTGTTTTTCAATTTCACACTTAGGTATAATCAATTATTTGTTAGTGTATTTTTCCTAAATCAAACTTTAGACTGTTTATGTTTAGGAAATCTTTCTTTTCTTTTCTTTTACAAAGAGACTAAAGTTATTTTGATTTTGTATAGGAGAAACCTAAGAAAATTTATATAAACTAGAAAAATACACTAAAAAAACCAAGTTTTTCCACATATCCCTAACTTATTATGAAGATTCTTATGGTGGATGAAAATCATCCTTGTCTTTGAAATTAGTAGGGAATATTATCCCATGGTAATAGGTGTTAAACTTGCATCTTTTAGAATTAATCAATTTTAGTAATTTCAAATCAATATAGTAATATTATTATGTTAATAATTTTAGTAATTTAATGTATATTAATAGTAATTTTAAAATAATCTTAACAAGTTTGAGTCAAAGTTTGATGTTATCAACTTCCTTTTATTAGTGAAGATTAATTGCATCAAAGAAGATCTTCATAGTTTGAACAAAATTTTGGTTATAATGCCAAGAGTTTTGAAAATACACTACATATAGGTTTAATTTTACTACATAGTTTTCCACCATGGCCCGAAACTAAGTCCAAAATTTATCTAGATGGGTTGAAATGAAGTGCCTGTGCTCAAGACACTTATATTTTGCATCAATTTTGGACGAAATTACGGTTTTTTTATACATAAAATGTTTGAAATCATCCATCGACCAGATTTCTTGCCTTGCTATCGCTTAAGGAATAAGCTAATGTATTGAGCTTCAAGCCTTCAAGAAAGCTTCCATGAAATTTCTCTTCATGTCTTCCATGATGAACATGATGTTTAGTGGTTAATCAAACCAAAACGTCATCCATTGATAGCCAGAGTATTCTAAATGTATGGTGTTGTGTTTGAACACAATAATGTTCAAATATTGAAATGACCTCCAAATGGCAGATGTTAGTTGAAGAATTTTCAATCCAAAGGTGTAAGTCTTGCTAGAATTTTATACATGTTTTACATCTACCTATATAATAGGCGACAGTCTATCTGTCCGCCGCTCCCGGTCACGTGACCTTTGGAATTGCCATTTGAATCAAATGTGCCTTTTGAATTGAATGTGAACTTTGAAAGAATCCTCCATATGTGCCCTTTGGAGGAATCCTTTATAGTGCCCTTTGGAAGAATCCTTTATAGTGCCCTTTTATTCAAATTTGGTTTATTGAGTTTTAAAATTGTATTATGTATCAAAAATAGAAAAATAAAACCATAATTTCCAACATATTGAAACTACACAATATACTACCTCGGGTACATAAAATAAATGATAGTTATCTAAAGACAATAACACGTATGTGAAATAAATAATGGATATTTAAAGTGAATCGTAGGTATATGCATAATGCATATATAATGGGTAAATTATAGTACATAATGCATTATGTACATATAGTACATAATGCATTATGTACTATAATGCATTATGTACTATAATGCATTATGTACTATAATGCATTATGTACTATAATACATAATGTACATAATAGTACATAATGCATATATAATGGGTAAATTTTATTTTTGCATTTACTATGTTTATTTAACTTGGGATTGCCCCGGTCAGTTGATGACAATGGGGAATGTACTTGATTCGATTTAAATTTGATTTGAGCTTATAGGTTTTAAAATACAAAACATACAAACGTAAATTTAACACACCACCCTCCGCTCTCACCGTCGGGACGACGGATACCAATCCTAGTTCTACATAGTAAAATACGTGCTTACATATGGTTCCCGACTGACGTTTAATGGTTTAAACATTAAGAATGTTTGGAGGTTTTAGTAAGCCACTCCAAATTTTCTATGGAGTTTTCCATTGCCCCTTCTACTTTTTGTGAGGCCCGTTTAGAATTATGTTGTGAAGAATATATGGTGGGGCGATTTTGAAGTAAGCGCCCTAGCATTTTTGAAAGGAAGGCCCTAGCACTTGCTGCGTCAACCCTATTTGGAATGCAATTGTAGAATGCAATTGAATTACATGGGCCAGTTGTTTCTATCTAGAGATGGTAATTTGGATTTAGATTCTTTCTTAAGTGAATTTGGACCAAAAATTAGCTTACAATAAATTTGTAAACTTAAATCAATAAAACATAACATAAATTTTATGGATTGACAAAGAAACCAAAAACTTCATTCAGCAGAATGATTAAAATTCATTCAGCAGAACGATGCTCTGATTAAAAATAAATTTTGATAAAAAAATAATTAAATTTGAGTATTACAATCTTCTTAACCCCTAAAGGACCACGACCACTTTTGCTCTAAAACCAGTCCAGAATTACCACTACCAAAAAGAGACATGAAAATCACATTTTAAAGTGAATTTTGGATTTTCAACCGTAAGATCTTAAAATAGACTTCTATATAAACATGCCATTCAATTTGGTTGCAATCCACCGCACGGATTGATAGATTTTAGTGTTTAAAGTCAAGACAATGGTTCATTTTCTTCCGTGCGTTGAGTAGATCAGCAGACTTTGACTTCACTTTGTATCAAATTTTTTCATTGTACAAGGCCTAAATCTTTTACCATTGTCTTAAGCATTATGTTATTTCCCTACACACCAATTTTTAGAGATAAAAAAGGGGTGTAGCATATTCAAAACAAGTGTGCAAGGAGTGGAGGTTCAAAAATTTCCATTTCACTTTTTATTTTTTTGTGAACTACGTATGTGTTCAAATGATAATCCAGACGGTCAGTAAGAAGGTTTTCACCACATATTGTTGTTGAAAAAATAAAAAGTGAAAAATATGAAGATCTCTAGGTTTTATGTAGAAAAGATGAAGTGTTTTCCCCCCGTTGCCCGACAATGTGTGAAAATGTTTGACTTGGAATAAAATGCCTTTTTACACTAAAGACAAGATTTTTTTTGAAAATTTCTAAAAAAGGAAATATTCTTTATATGAGTGAAAAATCTCAATGTCAATAGAAACTTTTGTCAAAAATTTTGGAGGTGCCCGGTGTCCCCACTTTTGGCTTTAAGTGGTACTAACTTTCAAATTACAAATCCAAAAAATAAAATAAAAATATGTCCACAAAGCTCTTATTAGAGGCAATCTAGAATAAAAATTACAGAGGAAAACGATTTTTTTTCAAATTTTAGGAACTTGCCTAAAATCAGAAACCCCCCCGAAGGAGACTCTGGTCCCTTAGGGGTTAATATCTGCAGCATGGAAGCGAACTTCAAAAACTTCAGATGTCCAAAAGCTTTATCAATAATAGCAATGAGCAATATGTTTGATATTATTTCAAAATGTTACATGTAATAGGATGAAATTCTTGCCAACCACGAAGGTTTAACCCTTAAGGATTAAGTGTCAAAAATGGGCTTTTTGAAAGTTTGGTCAGGTTCCTATGTGTCAATTTCTAACATTCCTCTTTGAATTTTTTACTATAGAAGGGCATAAGTAGAATAGTAAATCATTAGTGGGAGAATCATTTTTTTCTAAATCCAACATTTGTTGAAAAAGTTATAGGGTTTTGAATTTCAAACCGGGAGAGCGGGCACAACATCCTCCAAAACCTTTTGCTAGAACACTCTATTAAAAAAATTCATTAGAACTTGGATATAATTAAAAAAATATTAAGTTTCAAAATACTATTATGCACCAAATATTTAAAAAATAAGTGCTACAATACAATTCAAAAATAATGATTTCTATATATTAAATTTATTTGGATGACATTACAAGGTATATGAAGTAAATATGGGATATCTAAAGTAAATAATGGATTTATAGTAAATAATAAATACATCCATGATGCTTCTTCACAATCTGTATGCATCAAATGGCTTATATAATGGCACTTGATTAATTGTACGTTGGTGCTCAGCACAAGTGTTTCAAGCCGAAGTGTTTAGAGGCGATTGTCTCGGGTATGTAGCATTGATACCACGGATTCCTTTGATTACGGAGAGGGTTGGGCTTCTTTTCTTAATACGCTACAAGAAGTTCCCAATCCAAAACTTAAATTTTTCATCTACGTACATTTGTTTAACTCAAGATTGCCCTTAGCCCGTTGGTTACGACGGGGGTTCTACTAGTGCTTAATACAATGATAATGGATTTAAACCTTATGTAGTGCAAACACCTAGTGAAGTCACCAAGTGAAGTCAAAGTCCACTAATTCACTCAACACATGGAAGAAAATGAACCATTTGCTTGACTTCAAACACTATAATATTTCAATCCGTGCGGTCAAAATTTATGGAATTTTGTGAATATGTTAGTTAATAAGTCTTAATTGAGACCCTACGGTCAAAACTAGAATTAAAAGTACTTGTTTCCTTCTTTATTCATTGCACTAGAATCCAACAATTTTGAAGTGGTTTTGGTGTGAAATTGTCACTGTACCTTAGGGACTAACTATTTCCAAAAAAAACATCTTAAGCGCAGTTTGTAAAAGGAAGTTTACTAATCACAATTTTTGAAATGATTTACCCTCAAATTATTCCATTCATGTATTTTCCAAGGTGTCAATATTTAGAGAATATGTCCCTATTACAATCAAAGAAGTCATTACAGTATGATAATATTTTTGGAATTATATAATAATTAAGTTTCAATCAATTCTAGTAGAGAATCATCTCCAATTAAAATGTAAAAATATTAAAATTTGAAATTAAATCAGGCATTCTCATTAAAAGCCCACGAAAGTCGGTAAATGACATGCCTAAATTTTTGGGATCACATTCATATGATACTATATCCGCTATATCTTTTAGTTCAAATTCATCCAAACCTTCCGAAGAAGGACAATTTTGTATTAATGTTTTAGAAGGACGCGCAGCAACACCAGCAGATGTTAGTTGTCCAATTCCACGCATCATATCATCTGCAAGATTTTTCAAATTATTATTCAAAATTCAAAATTAAATAATAATAATAATAACTTTATTTTCACAACAAAAATTCATTAAAAAAATAATACCCTATACAACATGGATTTAAACAATTTTACCTACAACAATGGATTTTTTTGAAGAATAGAAGAAATGGTTTCATAGGGAATAGAACTTCTACTCCACCAGAATTTTTCTTACAAAGGTTGATAACATCATCTCCATCAAAGTCCCAAAGTGCAAATATCCAAACTGTTTTGTCCTCAGATGATGTATATCTTGAAAATGTTGATATGACATTCAAAAACTTTTGAAATGTTAATCTCCCACTACCATCTTCACTAAAAATCATACATATCCTCGCCGCAAATGGATTTACTTGCATTTGATCAATTTGAACAAATTCCTCTATTCCTATGTCTGGAAGCCCTTCAACTCGAATGGACTATGTAACATACAGGAATAATTTGTGGATAATTATACAAATGTTTTCTGTAATGTAGATAAATATACATAGATATGTGTAGATAGTTATGCACAACTCTATTACAGATTCAAGGATTTGTGATTTTGAATGGTATATAAATATGAATACACTTGTATTAATTATTTTGTTAATAAGAATGACCTATCAAATTGTGAATGACTTACACAAAATAATTCATAACAAGCTTCCAATTCTTTTGCAGTGAATTTGTGCTTATAATCAGGTGGCAAATCATACAACATCAACTGTTCTGAGTTGCGTTTACCTAGACTAGGTCCTTTGATTAGCAACGATGCTTTGTATAAAACATTAGTGAATCTTGATATCAAACTGCCCATTTATGATTGATTTAGTGTAAATTGTAATTAGCATATTTAATTCTATGGAACGATTGTCAATTGCATGTTTTTTGAGTTTTGAGTAAGCTATGGTGGTGCTGGTATTCTGTGTGCTTTTTAAAATTCTTTTTGGAGATATGAGAATGTATAAGATTTGTGGGTATATGGTTTTTTAAAGGACTAAATATTGAATGAAAAAGTTATGGTGCCCAAGAGAGATTTCACATTTAAAGGACAGTTTTGGGCAACAATGCTGAACCCTTCTTCTACTGCAACATTCTTTGATATCATCAAATTATTCTTATAGAAAAAAATAATTTAATGGAAAGAAAAGGAAAAAACATTTTGAATCAAGTCAAAGATTTTCATACCTTAGCAGCAAATAATTATAAAAGAAGTATCCTTCTCATACAAAAATTTTGAATTTTAAAATTTTAAAATTTTGAATTTTAAAATATTGTGTTTTAATTTGACAAAGATGCATCAAACTTTTGGTCATTTGGAGTTGTATTCTGGTCAAATTTAGTCTATAAAGATAAAACTAAACATGTATGATTGCAAACATGTATGAAACTTAGTCCCTTTGAAAAGAAATTGAAAATGTTACATTATCCATCCACCTTTGAAAATTGGTATATATGGAACTAGTGGTAATAAATTTAATCCTTGTGTAGTGAAAAATTAAACTTCAAGAAAAAGTGGAATTTCTTGATCCTCTTTAACCCCTAAAGGACCAAGTGTCACGAAATGGCAATTTGAAAATTCGGTCAGGTTCCTACGCTGTCAATTTCCAACATTTCTCTTTGAAATTTTAACTATAGAAAGGCATTACCAAGACCTTAGTGGGAAATTTTTTTTTCCCTAATTTGGGCATCTGATGAAAAAGTTATAGGATTTTGAATTTCAAATGGGGAGAGCGGGCACCTGGGGCACCTCCAAAAACTTTTACTAGGACACACTATTGAATGTGAGATTTTCAATACTTGCAAGTAATATTGTTTCCCTTCATATTGTCAAAAAAAAGTCTCTTGTCTTTAGTGAAAAATAGCATACCAACCCAAGTCAAACATTTTCACACATTGTCACTCATTGTCGGGCAAGGTACCAAAAAAACTTCTTCTTTTCCACATAAAACCTAGATAACTTAATATTTTTCACTTTTTATTTTTCCCACAACAATATGTGGTGTAAACCTTCTTATTGACCATTCGGATTACCAATCTAAAACATAATAAGTTCACAAAAAATTAAAGTGTGAATTGGCAAATTTTGAACCTCTACTCCTTGCACAATTGTTTTGAATTTGCTACACCCGTCCTCTACCTCCAAAAGTTGGTGTATAAGGAACCAACATCATGCTTAACAAGATGGTAATGGATTTAGGGATCACATTATCGACCCTGGTCGAGCGGTGCACCAGACGTGAGGTCTGGTGCCACTCTTGGCTCGAACCCGCGCCCGTCCTCTCTTGGCCCATGGCCCAACCGCGGCCCGTGCGCGATCGTCCCCCGTCGCCGCGTCATGCCGCCACCGTGGACACGCCACGACGGCCGGCTGCCACGGTCTCGCCTCTGCCCGACTTCACTGCACGCCCGCTCGCGCTGCCTCCATCCAACAGCCTTCCACATCCCCCTTCCCTTCTCATCCACATGCGCGCAACCGTCGCCTTGTCTCTCTTTCAAGTGGAATATTCATTTCTTGTGTACTCCATTGCCGGCATTCTAACTGTCTCCTCAATGTGCTTAGCCGCCGACCGCATTCAATG
Source organism: Bryoerythrophyllum caledonicum (assembly GCA_963971425.1). Lineage (NCBI taxonomy): Eukaryota > Viridiplantae > Streptophyta > Bryopsida > Pottiales > Pottiaceae > Bryoerythrophyllum > Bryoerythrophyllum caledonicum. The sequence continues at coordinate 25,397,575 of OZ020515.1, forward strand.
CAACCGTGGATGATGGCGCCCTCCCAAGGTAGGGGCTTGCCATCATCCACGGTAAGAAAACTCTTTTTTTCTGTCTGTAGTGTTTTTGGAAGAGTTTTGAGAGCTGCGGTAGAATTCTAGGGTTTTAGGGCTTTTGGTGATTGAATTGTGAAGTTTTAGATTAAGTGTTGAATTCTGGTGAGCGTCGAGTGGTGCTTCCGAGGGTTATGACTGCAATTGGAGATTGTTGGAAGGGAGGGACTTTCGGTGGTGAAGGTGTTTCAGGGCGTTTATGGTACTGTAGGTGATGGAGGCGGAGCTGCGGCGTGAGTTGAAGGTGATGGAGGCGAAGCTGCGACCGGCGGAATTCAAGAGGGCGGTGCGGTGGGCGTTGAAGCAGCGCGGAGAGAGCGGGAATTCAGTTTAGGGTGCACTACGCGTTCGGTGAGTTGCGCTTCCCTTTTTTTTTTTTCTGTCTTGGACTATTTTGCGTTTTCTGGAACCGAGGCAGCTTTCGCAGAGTGTTGTCGAATTTTTTGTGTGAATCTCCGGTGATCGCACACTACGGTCGCCCCCCTGGCCGCTGTACAAATTGTACAACATGTACAAATTGTACAATATTTGGAGTCTCCAAATTCCCGGCGGGTTTATGGGTATCTTTCCTATTGTGCAGATGGTGGATTTGTCGTACCTATTGACATCCAATTACAATTCATTCATTGAGAATTTAAAAAAAACTATGGCAAAATAGGGAGTATAATCTTCAATGCAAGAAATGAGAAGAAAGAATTTGTTTTTTTCAAAATTCAATTGTTGCTCCATCTGCACCAATAGTTCTTGTATCTAGCTCCAAGAACAAATTATAAAAAAATATCTTTAAATTCATGATTTGGGACTTTTCTAAAAAATCACATTTGTTACATTTTTGGTCAATTGGCTATCAATTAACATATTTAAATAATGAAATATAGTAGCCAAAGAGTAGAAGATCATATATAGCTTATTAAAACGTAAAATTGCTATCAATAAGTTCACATAATGAGTACAAACATGTGAATTCTACATTAGAACAGTACAAACATTTTATATTTGTATTCATTATGAGGTTTTTTTTAATGCAATAAATATTTTGATTCTTAATCTTCAATATATGCAAGATGTAGGGCTATACCTACTAATTTTTCCTCCAAAATACAAAATAATCTAGTCTAAAATTGAGTCCAAACTTGCACCCTGCCCTGAATTGTACCTGGGACAAAAATTCGTACAAGTGTAGTGTGCTTTCACGGTTTCACCCTCTCTTCTTCATCCATGTTTTTGACTTTTTCTGGTGGTGTCTTAAATCCTAGAAGTCAGGGTTTTTTTATGGAGGCAAAGCTGAGGCGTGAGCTGAAGGTGATGGAGGCAGACAATGGAGTGCATGGGTTCTGACTGGAGTTGGTGTGGTCGGCGGGAATTTGCAACCTCTGTTCCCGGGAGAGAGCGGAGTGGATCAACTGGTGGAGATTATCAAGGTGGGTGGCAAGTGGTGGTGGTGGTGGATGTGTTTTGCGGTGTCATGTGTGGGAAGGAGATTGGAGGGCGCACTGTGGGGTATGTGGGATAGGTGCTCGGGACGCCGAAGCGAAGGGAGTTCAAGTGCATGAACCCAAACTACATGGAGTTCAAGTTCCCCCAGATCAAGGCGCACCCGTGGCAGAAGGTATGGGTGTGGTGTATGGTCTGGGGGAGTGGCAGGGTGGGGGCGTGCATTGTGGGTTGGTGTGGGTAGAGTGCGGGGGTGATGGAGGTGTTGGGTGGCGCAAGTTTTTCACAAGCGCATGCCACTGGAAGCAATGGACTTGGTGTCGAGGCTGTTGCGGTACTCGCCAAATGTGCGGTGCAATGCGGTGAGTGTGGAGAGTGGTGGTGGTATGGTGGTGGATGAGACGTAGGGGTGGTTTGTGTTCTCGCTGGCGCAATGGTTGGAGGGAGAGTGCATGGCATGGCGCGTTGGGTGACTCTGATGGTGTGTTTGTTGGATGTGTGCAGCTGGAAGCGTGCGTGCACCCGTTCTTTGATGAACTTCGGGACCCGAACTGCCGACTGCCGAATGGGCGGCCGCTGCCCCCTATGTTCAATTTCAAGCCGCAAGGTGGGTGGTTGGGGGATCGATGTGGTCGGAGTTGGGAGCGGGTGGAGCTCGGTGTGTGGGTGGGGAATGGGGCGTTGAAGTGGTCTAACTATGTGTTGGTGCAAGTGCAGAGTTGAAGGGCGCGACTCTTGACATCCTGCAGCATTTGATACCGGAGCACGCGCGGAAGCAAAACCCGATGTTGGCGCTGTGATGGAGGCGAAGCTGTAGGTGATGGAGGCGGAGCTGCTGCTGGCGGAGATCGAGAGGGCGGTGCGGTGGGCATTGAAGCATCACGGGGAGAACGGGAATTCGGTTCTTGTGCATTGCGCGTTCGGTGAGTTGCGCTTCTCATCCATTTTTCTATCTTGGACTAGGGTTTTGCGTTTTCTGGAACCGAGACAACTTTTGCAGAGTGTTGTCGATTATTTTGTGTGAATCTCTTCTTCATCCCTCTTTTTGACTTTTTCTGGTGGTGTCTCGAATCCTAGAAGTCAAGGTTTTTCGATGGAGGCGGAGCTGAGGCGTGAGCTGAAGGTGATGGAGGCGGAGCTGTAGGTGATGGAGGCGGAGCTGCGGCGTGAGCTGAAGGTGATGGAGGCGGATCCTGAAGAGAGATCTTCGACGACTGTGATGGCTGCGGCAACGATTTAGGGTCTGGGCTTCCTGCAGCTTTCCAAGCAGTCGGTGTCGTGCCGTCACCATCTTCACAGTTCACGTACTTTTCGTCTTATCTGGTTTTTTGTGGTTTTTTTTCCTTCTTTGCTTTTTCTCTGCTTCTTCTTTGCTTTTTCTTTGTTTTTTCTTTGTTTTTTCTTTGTTTTTTTTTGTTTTTTTTTTGTTTTTTTTTGTATTACCTTACAACGTTTTCCATTTTGAAACTCAGTTGTGGCATGCTCTGACTTCGTATATTTAGGGTAGGAGGAGGTTCCGCACTTTAGGCCCCAAGTAGGATACTATTTGTTCAGGGAGAAGAGCTGCAATTTTGATTAGGTTCATTGCTAGAAACGACGACCTCTTCCTGCCCGGACAAGAATTCTCAGCCATTTCAGATTGCTCGTCCGATTTACTACCACCATGGTGCCGTCCTTACAGGAGCTGGTAAGGCTCTCTTCTAACTTCACTTTTATTTCCTGCTTATATATGTTTCTCCTCTATCTTCTTAGGGTGTAGGGAGTCATAAATTTTGTTTCTTATGTGTGCCTCAAAGTTCTACCAGGTGGAGTGCCCTGACATCCTTGATCTAGGTGCGCTTTCAGTCGTGGATGCGGTCAGCGTGCTTCAGGCCAGGGCCACTATACTTAACATTGTTGATCTCCCATTCGATTGGCGTGGGCGAGTGGAGATGCAGATGCTGGAAGTGGTTGACGGGGTAAGACCTGCCACGCTGCAACTGTCATGCTTTATTTAGCTCAAATAATTCGGAACTCTTAACATACTGTTCTGGTTACCCTTGCAGCTTTGGCCCTAGGGAAAGTTCACTATGGAGGATGTTATCGTCTGCCAGAGTCAATCGGTGAACAAGGGACCACCAAACCGCAATGCCTTCATGCGCAATGAGTTAGATTGGCTCATGATTGAGGTCAACACGCTTTGGTGGCGTGATTATGCGTCGGACCCTGGGCCGAGTAAGAGGCCAAGGATTCCTTTTTTCTGTAGATTCTGCAATGTAGACTTCCACGACAAGGCCGAGCTCGGACACCACCGGCAGGCGAAGAAGTGTACGGTTTATGACTACTCCTGTGAGGGTGCCCTGAAGATCTATCCTTCCATGGGGACTGCAGGCAACAAGGAGGCCCGGGAGGTGTTTGCCAAGTACGGAATGCAAATTCCATCCGTTATGTCTGATCTAGCCATGAAGATGGTGGGCCACACGAAGGTGCGTGTCGGGCCGGAGATGATTCAGGTCGAAACTTCGGTGGAGTGCCTCAACTCCGACGAGGATGGCATTAAGCCCCTTCGTTAGAGGCGCCCTAGTAAGAACTCCATTGCTAGGGCCCAACTGCCTGCACGTGCAGATTCAACTCTGGTAGAGGAGATTGCTACCCGGAAGGGAGGCAATCCCGGTCCAGGAAGTGCAAGCCGGAAGCATCCAAGCGGAGGGCGTTTAGATCTTAGCGGCAACCACCCCCGGAGTCCAGCCGCACAGTGGGCGCAAACAGCGGCACCAATCGGAGGAGAGAGATCTTGGGCAACGCACATTGTGCTAGTGCCCGTCGTTGTTCGTGAGCGACCCGTGGTGTAGGCGCCCCCATGTGCTGATTAGCCAACTGCCACTATCGGGCCTGGCAAAAACACGGCACCCACTTCTACTGTCGGTGACGAAGAGGTAGCAATTGACGTCCACGTCTCACCTCCTCCCCCAAACGCGCCTTGACCTGCTGATCTTCTGGGGACTCGCGAGTCGTCCCGGGCAGCAGATCAAAGCACGCCAGTTACCTTTCCTAGCGGTCAAAGCAGCTCTAGTCGGGTCCATCGGCGGCTGACTCGGAAGTTGCCTACTCGGCATGCAACGGCATTGCCACACACGGCTGTTGAGGTTGAGCGACAGCGTGTACATGCATTGGCGTTGCAAGAGGCCATTAAAATTTTCGTAGACGTCGATCCTGCTACGATGCCGCATCTTGTACCACCACCGGTTGGCCTGTACGTCCAAGCCTTGGTGACAAAGGACTTGATTCCAAAGTCGTCTCTTTAGGACCGCGACAGACCACTGGAGGAGTTGGAGGCATTACATCGAGTTGGGCAGTTGGCGAGTAGGGTGTTCTATGCGTGGAGACGTATCCACAGCGACGTTGACATCATGGTAATCTTACATCACACCTTACTCCTCTATATTTCAGAAAATAATCCATCATTAGGATCTTATATATACTAGAGTTCTAGATGCTTTTGATTATTATGCTTATTGCTAGCGTTGTTGTTTCAGGAGGGCCTTTCCAGACGGGATTTACAGGTGATCAATCAATGTAGGGCAACATTCATGACCAGGGACAATTCAAAGATAGAAGAGGAGATCCGGCTATTTGGAGTTTACCACGAGCTGTCCTGGTCCTATGCTGCTAGGGTGGAGGCATACCATGACAGCATCACTGCTGTTAGAGATAGCCGTGTAGAGTATGTTGCCAAGCAATTGCGCTCCCATGACATCCGGGCAGAGATGGTGGTGGAGGATTTTGAGTGGTCTTGGTCGTCTTTGTACGTGTCAATGGGGTTATTTCCAACACCACCGTGCTTGGAGCGGCCTTTTAGGCACACTGACAAGGAGTTCAAGGTTTTGGTCTGATGGATGTTGGAGCAAGAGCGGGATGGGGCGTTGGAGCAAGTGCCGCCAAGGTTTGCCATGGCAATGAAGCTTTTCACAGTTGGGGCATTGGGTTGCCAGGTGCCTATGACGTGTCCAGTGCAGGGATTGTGGTTGGAGATTATGCAGAGCCGAGAGGCGGACTTGCTATTCTCCATGGAGGGACTAATTCGGTGGGGTGGGCTTCTGTTTCCAGACATGGACACTTCCACTGCGGAATTTGCTGCATTTAGACTGGTGCTAGACTCACCCTCTAGGCTACCAGATCTTTATGATGACTATTTCACATGGCGGAGGATGGTATATGTGAAGGCATGCAGTGATATGATTTATTCAAGGATGGATGACGAGCGTCGAAGGATGTGGGTGAAGAGTTCAAGGCAGGGCAGCCAAGTAGAGTGAGAGAGCTTCTGTCACATTCTACTTGTTCGAGAGAACATTTCTTTGGAGTATGGCCCAGGCTATTTGGAGGCTACTGGGAAGTGGAATCCGTTGGGGAGCACTTACTGTCATCTGCCAGACATTGGCAACGGAAGGGGCAGGCTGCTTCTAGAGCGCATTTGGACCGCATTACACAGTTGGGGCTCACAGCTGACTTGAATTGTTTCCATCACTCTTCCTTGTCCACTGACTTTCCACAGACGTGCCCGGATGTGGCTGTTGATCAGGAGGCGGGCATATCAGTTGGCTTGGCCGGATATGGCAATCATACCGTGGGGGACACTTCCATAGAGGAGGGTGGAGTTTTGACTATCATCTATAGGTACAACTACGGAAGCCGGGTAGGCGCAACCCTTGGAGAATGACATTGCAGGCGCTCCCGAGGATGGACCGCGTACTCAGACGATTGATATCCAAGGCAGGGGCAGAGAGGAGATACAACAAATTGTGGATGATGATCGAGACGGTGAATGTAGAGACGGTATGGAGGATGGCTATGATGTTTCAGGAGATAGTGGAAGAGCAGAGGACGTTGCAAAGGGGTCAGACAACAATTATGCAGACTCATTGCTAGCGTAGGTGATGTCAGATGCTTGCGAGATTGTAGTTTAATACTCGGCTTGAATTTTGGGATACTATCTGTTGATTTGGGATTCTGAGGTTGGTGAGACATTGTGGTGGTACACATGGTTTAGGAGTAGATGCAGATGTTTTTGTTGTTTCTGCTGATAGGTTGTAGGGCTTCTGGGCACCACATTTTATACGGACAGTTCAAGACTTACTGGGGTAATTTTCAAAATACCTTATGCAAAAAAAATGAAATGGTATGTTAATTTTTTAAAAAATATATAAAACAATTTTGGAAATGGAGTTGCATTTGTTTTGGTTTGCCTTTGATTGTAGTTACATACTAAATATCATAAGGCGGATGAGGATACTATATAAAATGTGAAGGTCTCTTATAAAGTCTATAAGTAATATTCTAAGTGTATGAAAAATATAAAATAATTTAAAGAGACCTTTCATCAATATGAACAAGTATGACGTGTTCCATCATGTACAAGTATTCAAAAATCCATCATGTACAACTTCCGTGGAAGACATTTCCATTTCCATTATGTTATGTAGAGTTTGTATGTTTTTACCCGTTCTCTAGGTATACACTATCTATGAAACTCGGTGTTCTTACTATTCCCTGTTATCTTGGTTCCATTTTGTGCAGAAATGTATTTTGGATTCCCATTTGTAAATCCATATACCTTATTTCATGTCAAACGCAAAGTCTTTTTCCATTTCCATTTCCATTTCCTATCCCATTTCTATTTCCAATTCCATTCCCATTTTGCATAGTCTTTTTATTCCCCTTTTTTTGCATGCAATCCCATCCTTTTCCCCCATTACCTTTTTCATTGTACATTTTACAATTTTTTTTCCATTTCATTTTGTGTTTAGAAAGCAAAAACATTAAAAGTTTCATGAACCACTGTGTTTTCCACCCCCACACTCTTCCTTCTCTAATGTCTTGTTCATGTTTTCATTATCCACTTCATCTGCAAAGAATTTGGTGCCCTACTTTTGCTCACACTTACCCTATAAACTTCAAGCTCAAAATTTCTTACTCCCATTTTTGCAATTTGTTTTTTCAATTTTGTTTCCTAGCCATTTTCAATCTAAACAATTGAAAGAAAAAAACATTAAAAGTATAAGGTTTAGTTGTCTAGACACAAAAGCGGCAGCTGCATGGAAAATAAATCTTCGGCATTGGATTTATTTTTTGGATTTTTTAATAAAAATCCCACATAAATTTTAAAAAAAATTGTTCTGCCTGTCTGAGTCTTGGCATATCCACAGGTGGCATGCATTCATGAATCTGGTGAGGCCGCCAATACCTTTGCCTGGATTGAATGTCTAAGATGAAGGCCCGCGGCTCAAACCTCCCTTCCTCCCGCACCGTCTACCACAGCCACCCAATTCATTGCAAGCCTTCATTGGTCTTTTGCTTTGATTACCTTCGTTCAAATGGAAGGAAGGCTGCGACAGTGGGTGAAGAATTCCCGCACTTGCTCTGACCTTGATACTTAGCAATTTCCCCTTCAGTTCCCGTGCACCCGCCAGGGCATGGGAATGGCAAACTGAGTTTGCTGCCACCAAGTTCTCCATCTCAGCGAACTCACACTTCAAGGCAGCCAACAATGTTTTTGGATTGTCGTCGACTTTTGGTTTCGGACGACTGACCTAGGTGGTTGGGCTGTGGGTGGGATCCAGCCCTTTTTTTTTCATTTTAGTGGGATCGCCACAGTGGCTGCAGAGGCCACGGAGCTGTAGCACTTCTGGCTTTCTCATCAATCCAAACGAAACTAAAATTTCTCCATAAATTTTCATTTCGAAGATTTCATCTATATAAACATAGATTTGTACATCCTTTTTGGCGACAAGATGGAGTCCGCGTTATTCATTAGTGGCAATATGGCGACATAGCAACGACCATCCATGGAATTTTGGCGATGTGAAATCACAAATTTCCCACTTTTTTCGGGAATATTCTATTTTAAGATAATATTTTTCGCCATTTGGCTATTTTTCGCCTAAAAAAAGGGCTGGTGGGATCTATGCAACGGCCAATGTCTAGTCCCACAGGCTCAACACCGACAACAATGGTGCCATGCAACGAACCCGCAAAACAATTAATGGCGCCTTCTCCAGCAGCGGGACTCATCATCTTGAAGACCTTCATCCAATGCTTGCACAAGTTGGCTCGTTGGCCCAATGGGCAGGTACAGCGTGCCCAATCCGGACACCATCCATATGGTGAGGAAGTTCGTCTGGCTCGCCACATAGGCGACATCGTTGTCGTGGTCTATCCAAACGTACTCATCTGCAATCTCCCTTGCCCGGATGAGTGCGCTTGCCACCACCCCCTCTGCCTTTCCATTCTTGATGAAGCCGTAGAGCTTACACTGGACAACATACCAATAGTGTGTGAGTACATCCTTAAGAAGATGATATATCAATCAGTCAACCCGACGTCCGTCAAATCTTGCACGGGAGCTGGACAATATGGACTTAAGATTGTCGTGGTAGCTCTCCACCGCAACGTTTGTGTCCTGGTTTGCATATGGGATGTTCCGGAAACTAGTAACCCACATCTCCAATTTTGGGATCCAAATCTTTGCAAAGTAATTGAGAAAGGTTTTTGCCCCTTCATACTTTGTGCGCATTTGTTGGAACTTTTCCAACGAAACTCTGACAGCAGTGTCTCCCTCCAAGATTCCACTCCGATACATCAAGTCAGCACATTCTTAAAGAACCAGGGTGCGTAAGTATTCTGCCTTTATCTTCTGAGTCGCCTGCTTCAACCATATTTTTCGAACGTGCTAGAGGCACAAGAAGATTCTCATGTTCTCCTCATCCGACCACACCCTTCTATTCAAGAAGTACTCGATTTAGAGAACAGAGCAAAATAAAACCATGATTGTTAATCAAGACATTTCTAAAATAAGTTATGGAATATGAAGAACTAGAAGCATAAAATGCAATCATACCTTATTTCATTTATCTCGGCCTGGTCATTGTCCGTAACAACAACATTTGGTCGCCAGTCAGATTGAATATTCACACAACGGTCCCTCAACTCCTCCAACCACGCAACAATGTCTTCCTCGGTGGACCTTGTTCTCATTCATCAAAAACCATGGCAGTGAATAACGGATATTGCACTCCAGATACACGCTTCGATTAGAATTGCTGAATGAAGGAGTGTTAAGCGGAGAACCAGGATTAGAGGACCAGGGTAGTAATTTTCATTTTTGGACTCCGGATGAGTTTTTTAGCTCTCCAATGGATGAACTTGACCATGCGGATGATTTCCTTCCTAGACAATTTTTCATCCACTGGGCTGGCGAGATGAAACCTAGCCAGGCGGATGATTTCCGTCCTGACCAGTTTCATCTGTCAATTGGATGAACCTGGGCGTCTGGATGACTTTTATCCAACCCAATGTTCATTTGCCGGATGACTTCCATTAGGGTTTGATGCACATGGAGGGGGAGCTTGGAAGCTCTCTCTCTCTCTCTCTTGCAACTTGGAACTTGGAGTTAGAGCTTAGACAGAATTAGGATTAGAGGTTGAGGAGTGTGTTTTTGACGTCACATTGAGTTGGAGAAACTTTGCCATGTAAAAACTATGACCTAGCCAATAAAATCGGACGTGATTTGAGGTTTTATGAGGAGTTTTGAGCAAATCAGGGTTTCTTAGGGTTTCCAGGGTTTATGTGAAAGTGAGTTTGTAGATCAATCTCCCTTTAACAAGGAGTCACAAATTTGAAGAGGGCCCAGACTTTGATTTACCTTGGGCTCGTTGGTACCAAACGTCGCATCTATGGCCAGCGTCCGCCTGTGGCCATGCTTCACCATCATGTTCAGTTGCCACTTTGTTTGAATCACAAGAGACAAGGTGCCATCCGTTGGCGGGTTTTGATTGTCCGTCGAGGTCTCACACTCCCTGTAGTGATAGAACGCGTCCGGGTTTGAAATTGTCCACATGCGCACGCTCTTAGCATCTATGGGATCCTTCTCCCACAACTCCTTTGCGAGCTTCTTTGCTATATTGTGAACGTTATTAGGGAGCACAAATGTGTCCCTAGTGGCTGGCAGGTTCAGCTGGGCACACCTGAGGACCTCTTCCTTGTGTTCAGCCATTACCTGGGTAGGTGACTTCCCGTTCCTCAAGGCATCCTGAATCCAATCCTTTGTAGCCTGGGATAACCTCCCTGACAACCCTGCCCGCTGCTGCCCAAATCCTAAACCATGGCAAGATTTGCCCTCCCTATTGACATGGTTCATCTCATGAAAGTGTATACTACAAAGCGTTTCATCAATGATTAATTGTTTCGCAACAAAGCAACATTGACACCCTCTCTTGATGGACATACCAGTCAGAGTTTTTCCAACACGGGATGTCTGCTTTATTGTCTTGCTATTGTCAATGATTTCTTGAGCCTTCCGAAGCCTGTCCCAAGCCTTTTGAACAAGGGCAATTTCTTGGGGGTCCTCTTCCAACGGGTCTGCATTCGAGGGAACCTACGATTTTCTCCTAGCCCTTTTGGATGCCTGGGTATATGCCATAGCAACAGTCCTCTGCGCCTGCATGGCAACCTTTTTGGCCCTTTGAACCATCTTCTTCTTATTGATAGACTTTTGTTTGTCAAGCAACGTGTGAGCAAAGGCCTTCTGTACTTCTGCCTTGTACTGTTTCGTACAATCCGCCGGCCCATATTCGCAAGAGTACCTGAATAGGGTAGGGCTATCAAAAGTGAGTAGCGGATAGAATGAAGAGCACATGGCAGTAGAGTTGTATGCATGTAAACAAATGTTTTGTACCTAATTTGTTGGAGGGTTGACTCCGCCTATCTCCGAACCATAACGGCAATAGAATTTCTTGATCGGCTGATGCCTCGGGGATAACCGGATAGGGCTTATTCTGAAGGGGGGGTCGGACCTGGGAGGAGATCTCATCTGCTGGCCGGTATAAGTCAATGTTGACTGGCCGGTACAGATGACAGGCACGTTCAGATTTCCTAGGCGAGCAGGAAATTCTATTGCCGTTACGGTTGTCGGAGTTCTGAATGTCCCATTCCAGGTCGATGTCATCTTTGTAGACCCATGCGTGTACTTCGTCACTCCCAGCTAATTCAACTACACTCTCTAACCTGTCCATGAAGACGAAGTGAAAACGGTCAACCCTAAATTGTATACCCCGTAAGGTGTATTGTAAACCTACCCTGAATCAATAACCCTATCCGGAGCTCGCTCACACGTTTATTCTGCCGTCACAACTGTTACCACTGTAAACCCATATCCCCTAGATCCAAAATCGTTCTAAGTTTTCACTATCAAACTTGTCTAGAAAGCAAGAGAAGGCAAAAGCATGTTCGAAGCAATTCAGAAGATTTGGAAATCATGTGAAAACGCCAAAAAGTAATGCAAGAAGGATTAAACCCTGGAAAGCACAAACAAACACAACAATAAAGAGACATGGCAGCAAACATACAAAGAAAGTGTGGCAGGAAAACATACCAAGAAAGTGTTGCAGAAAACCATTGCAAAACTAAGCACTATGAACAAGCATTCCAATAACAGCCATGGAGAGAGCAACCACGAAGCACAAAAATGCAATCAAGGCAAATTAATAATTGGCGGCGGAATTTGAAAGTTCCGGTGGCTGAGCAAAGGAGAATCTGTCACATTAACAGGGCGACGGTTGCGCGCAGGCGGATGAGAAGGGAAGGGAGATGTGGAAGGTTGTTGGATAGAGGCAGCGCGGGCGGGCGGGCAGTGAAGTCGGGCGGGGGCGGGACCCGCGGCCGGGCGGGCCTCGTGGCA